>CM022299.1:310996099-311018459 GCA_011799875.1 Thinopyrum elongatum | reverse complement strand
AGCCATTCGGTCCTCCCCGGAACACATGTTGTCCACCTATTATGTCCAGCTGGTGTGCTGTGTAGTGAGTAATACAGCGCCAGCTGGGACCCAGTATTACCCATACTCAAACCTAAACACTTCTGGTGACCCCCAAACCGTTCGGATCCTCTCGGAACTATGCTCTGATAATTCATGAAATGATCCACAAGTATATTCTCATGACTCCAGTCCTACAAGACCACTCATTGATCATGATTGCCTAAGCTTGTTGCTCTGTACATAAGTTTAGTAACCTCATAGCATGAACGACAATCCCTTCCTTCATCATGACTGCCAACCGGGACCGGGACTGTCCATATCAATCCTCTAGAGCAACACAACATGATATTCGAGTGAACCTTTGTGTATCATGGATGTCCCCTTTGCTTCACGATACCTATCGAGTCAGCAAACGCTGGGAGACCACATCGGTATCCCTCCCTCCCGAGTCATCACCATGCTCACTTTAGAACCCTGAAATCCTCGTTACCAGTTGTGTTCTCATTCCTTTCTTTTCGTTATGTTTTTCGACAATCCCTGCTGACAGTCACATTTATCTGGCCATACGATGATAGATGTCGTCACAATGCACCGAGAACGGCCCTAATAGCATATCCTCTCTATCGTTCGGAGGAGACAAATCCCACTCTCGAGCTATCTAGTCGGCCTGGTCAACCTTTTCCGTGATGAACCTGAATTTGTCCGTTTATGATACCGTGTTACAGTGTGACGTTTGGAGAAACCTCAAAGCCTCACTATACATAGAAGTGACTACGATACTCCTCGATTGTCTAAGGAGCAAGTCACACTGTTAACACTCCGGTTTATTACATTGAGTTATGACGGTAATTAACTCATGCACAACACAGTTGGTCGATTCAATATGATACGTTCTTTCAAATTGCTACATCTCATTGTTGTTTTAGGACTAAATCTGTAGACTTAATGATATCTCTAAGATCCAGAAAATCGTGATCAGCAACAACACTTGATTAGTCTTAGAGCGTAGAACTAGGAACCGCTTTCTTTATCCGTTCTATCTTTCCACACTTTCATATAGTTTTTTCATGAATCGCATATTTACCATGATCTCATAGCAATTAAGCATGAAATTAAACACTTAATAATTGAATATGGCAACTATAACTATCCTATCTATTGCCTCTAGGCCATATTTTCCATGACATCATGGTGGTTAACCAATCCTTTAGGGTTCCTATGAAATGCATCTGCATATCCTCACTGTATCACTATTGCATTGTTTGCTAATAACGGGGTTCCTTGTCAACCACCGTCTCAGGTCACGGTCACAAATTATCAGGCTCCCCTTTCTATAGACTTACCTGTGCCATAGACAAGAACAAAATAATAGAGTAATCGCCATGGAGGACAATCCATATCGCACCCAACTCATCCAGTTTGCCTACAGGTCCACTGACGTCCTTGCAATTCCTTAACACTCGGTCTTCCTCACAATAGCATGGGCAGTGTCTTTCCTTGTTCATGAACTCGAGTTCATCTAAAATCCTTGTTTTCGCAAGCGAAAAACATCTGTCTAATGCCATGCACTATGGCTCGCCAAGGTTTTGTAACTCTAACGTGTTAGCTAGGATCTCTGACAATTCTCTTCAATAGTTTCTTGTTTCTTATTGTCCACAACAAGCTATCCTGAATTTCATTGTGTTACACGTCCTTCCTTCTTGTTCAATCCATCTTCTATACCACTCTTTCCTAGGTCAGGTCGTCTAGGTCCATTGAGACCTGGCTGCATGTGGGTTTACGCCCGCACTACTTAACTTATGGAGTTTGCTATTGTCCTCATCCGCATACTGCTCAGAGTATTCATCAAGGAACTAGATTCATGGGATGTGGGTAAACCGGGTTTGATACTGGCCATTTTCCTTTTTTGGCGTAGCCAGTGGTCATGTGGGTTTGGGTTCTAGGAACATTCGCATAATTAGATTCAACAAAGTCCATTCGCTTTTCTTGATAATTTTGAGTGATACCATAGTTGACATACTTCCATTACTCATAGTTTGTTCATCTACTATTTACATGCTCTAGTGATCTCTTCACGTATATCTACACCCTTGCATAAACCTTCTTCTTGTTGAGTGATCATCGTACGGTGTCATGCTCTGTATACTGATGCAGTGATACCTATTGGCATATCCCCAAGGCTTCTTTGCTTCCTGAATTTCCATTGCTCCTTCCTCCCTTGGCACTTATTTGAATAATGTTCTGGGTTTCTGCACCAATGTAACAAGGCAGCTGACTTATTGTCCTTCTCCGTGGTGTCAAAAGGGTTAGTTCAGTGGCCGTTGGTCTCTCCATTTTTGCCATTCCCTGTGGTTCCCATGGTTATATCATCAAGAATTTAAAAACGTTGACCTCATGGAGCTGGGGGGAGAATGCTTATGAATTTATATGAAGCTTATTGAAAGTGCCAGTCTTTTTAAAGACAATGTTTTACTTGGCATGACAGGAAAATCCAGAGATGGGAGTTTCGTGTTGGAGATAGGGTCCTCCTTTACAATTTACCTTAAATGTTTCTGTGTAAGTTTAAACCTAGGTGGAGAACCCCTAAAATTGATGAAGTATACAACTCGGGAGCCATCAGGTTGAAATGGAGCGAAAAGCTACTCCATTGGTATGAACGACCAACATATAAAGTTATATCTTACCAATGTGCAAGAGGATCTAGAGGTATAAAATTTGATCATGCCCAAAGAGGCGTTGCGCAACAATCCATGAGTTTTGATCCCTCTATTTTGCTATTTTTAATCCCGCCAGAAGTATGTATAGAAGTCTTAGACAAATTTACAATATGTTGGAACTGCTACTATTGTTTTTTCTGAAGCCAGAAAAGAGATTTTTTTTAGGGTGTACGACCGCTAGTGTGAGATTTAAGCTTGCTTTGGCCATGTCATGCTGCTGCTATGGACATTTGATAATGAGAGGATAATGAGGTCATGGCCTGGTTGGGGCCACTAGGCTCTGCCCAACCAGGACCATCCTTGGACCAAGAGATTAAATGCAGTAGACTTCTGGCACTCAATGACATGATGGCACCTATAGATGAGCTGCTCAGTGGTGATGGATATCTTCAGCATGAAGAGGCCCACATAACATCACAATCCAGTGGAACCACCCATAATAAGTGCAGATACTGTTGCATCTGCTAATGCTTTTGGGCACCAAATCAGCTTGGTCTTCCAGATTTAAATTGTTTTGCTGGCCATATGGTCTTGAGCTATTCAGGCCCACAAGCCACCTGAGGCTATCATACAATGCACCTCTAGTTCTTTCTTGCTCCACCATTACAGAAGATATGAACTTATCTGCCATTCTACTCCAAACTAACTCTATTGTACCAGATTACTCTAAGGACCCAATGGCTATTGAATTCAGGGTATCTACTACCAATGGAAATCATAAGATTGAGACTGCCATGATATCTCTTTGGTTGAAGCACCTGGCACATGGACAAGTTACTTACTTTTTACAGCCCAAACTGAAATCGTGCAGCCACAAGTCAGAACTGGGACAACAGACTGTCCAGCTCTGCTATTCACATTACTACTGCTTTAGGCACCTATACTGATGATATCACTGAGAAGGAAACATTATGGAACCTCTGACACAGAAAATTTGGCAATTCAGATTTGCTTGCTTCCCACTGTTAATGAACGGTGACACTAGATCTGACACCAACATCTCCACCTGGCTTTCCCGATCTATATATCTATCACATCATATGCCCGCCAACCTTGCGGCCGCACCATTGATGCCCACTGGCCAAGGAAAATGTTGTGGAAGAAACTGTATGCTATGCAACTGGGCACAGAGGGGGCTCATATCTGGCATAAATTCTTTGCAACCCAAGAAGTAGCAAGAATATCATACAGGTACTATTTGTCTGGCCAACTTCCTCTCTGTTACTCCTCTATCCCCTGATAAGTTTGATTGGGACAAAGAAATTCATCTCCTCTAATGTATGGGATATTATCACACCTGGATCAGATAGCTCAATCACCAAACCATTTGAATACCTGAACCTATCCTCTGTGACTGCCCTCAGTTGTATTTCCACATTCTAGGGCCAGCTATGACCAAGAGAGCAACTCCTGCTCGAAAGAGCTGGCACTCGGAGGAGACCTCTGCTTCCTCAACCTCAACTCTTCACATGAACAGAAAAAAAGGAGAAAGGAATCACTGGTTGAAACCGAGGTAAGGAGAGCTGCAGGTTACAACAATTTAATAAAGGTTATACAAAACCACCTGCATGGAAGATAATCATTCCTTGCTTGTCATACTTTTCCTCCTCCATTACCAGCAAAAGTAGTTAAAGTCTTAACACTACTTTTTGCAAGGTCCATTGAGTGTGGGTGGAAACCCTAGGGGGCGATCTTTCATGATTTGGAGGGGATTCCCGAGGATCAACGAGAACACAAAAACCACACAGAGGAAAATGCTCAATTAACGAGATTGATTACTAACATGTGCTAATCCACACACTACTACAGGATGCTGCTAATGCGACACTACAATTAGAGAACCCTTCGCACGAAACTATGTAATGATCATTAATCACAAATGGTGATGTAAAAACCCGTCAAAAATATGCAAAACATTTGCGATGGTGGATACATCAAACACGGTTCATATTTGATGCGTGTGCGATGCGGGGCATACAGTTAATCCATAAGACTTTTTGCAATGAGGCACACACCAAACGGTCAAGCCAGATCAAGGTGTGTGTGATATACGACATACAGTTCCACCCCGATAAAACTGTTTGTGATGAGCGCGAACATCAGAAACGGCAGACAGATGAAGGTGTGTGGCGAATACGGCATACATTCCTACGGCGGAGACTGTTTTTGATTAGGGCACCAAAGAAATGGTCATCCCTATGAATGTGTGTGCGATATAACGGCATACAGTTCACTCGGATGACTATTTGCGTTGAGCAGAGAACAAAACGGTTCACTTACAAGATGTGTGTGATACGCGCAAACAGGTCGTCAATTGGAAATGTGTGGGAAGACCGATAACACACAAACGAATTCCTGTTAACAACCTTGTTGTTGTGAGTAAATGATTGCTGTATACATTATGAGTGATTGATGAAACATCACCAACGGGTTCCATTGTTTAGTCCGTGGTGCGATGTGATTGCTCTGTCCGCACAACATCCTAACGCTCTTTCTACAGAGCATCAACAATATACTTAAAAGATAGCATTGCATAACCACTTAACATACAATTACACAAGTGACTACACACATAACATTTCCACACCCAAAGAAGCATACATGCATACTAACTAGGAGAAATTGAGGATCTATCATCTACTTCTTGTTGCGACGACGCTTGCCATTACTCTTGCTCCGGCTGGATCCTGGCCGTTTTGGGGAAGGAGGCACTCCTCACTGTCACGATCCGCCTGTACATCTCGTAGCTCGTGTACGCCTCCTTGGCCCGAACACGACGTGAGCTTTGTCGAGTTTCTTCATCCAGCCGAGTTGCCAGGCACGCTTGTCCTTTGTTGCAGGAATCCTTCATGTCTCTTTAGTAGGTAGATCGATGATGGCCTTGGCGAGTGAACCAGTGAGTCCTTCTCATGCTCGTTGCTGTCCCCAGATCTGTATTTGGCCCTGGATGTGCGACAAGATTATGCGGCATGCCCGAATTCTTGAGCACCTTTACAATCGTTGGTGATTGTCCACCTGCGACCATGTAGTGAGGGTTGTTGACAAACCTGGCGAAACGCTCGCAAGGCCTTGTGCCAGCATAGTGGTAGATGGGACATGATTGGCGCACCGTAGATCCTAGGCAACGACGACCTTGGGACGAGACCCGGCATGAGCGCGGTGGACTCGAGTCGAACCTGACCACCTTGTACTTCTCCTCAGCAAGCAACAGCTCCATGATGTGGATGAGTGCTCCACCCGCAGACCGGGTTGTTGGTGTACACCACCGAGAGCTCCATGAACCTTTGTGGGTGTCCACCCGGCATCATGGTGAACTGCTGCTCACGTCGGCAGCCGCTCGGACCGCCATTGGAGCCCCGCAAGAATACCCTCTATAATTTTTCGTGGTGGGTGTGCTTCTTGTATAGTGGGCACGATCGAAAGGTTGAAGAGACACAAGGGTTAAATTGGCCGCTGTAATAAATGGGGGCCGCCGGCCTGTAATCGTCACATCTTATCACCATGTTCTACGGAGGATTCTAGTGCACGCTTGAGAACACCACATGCGTTTTGTTTAACCACGCGTGGGCTCGAAGAGGCCCAAATGTATCGTTTGGTGAGCCTGTTCCTAAACAACCGCATTTTTTTTACCGCAAGCTTCCTGCCCGGCTAGTTTGGCCACGCGTCGGCTAGAAGAGGGACAATCATGGTTTTATTGGCAAAAGCTTTGTAAAATGAAGTGTGTGGAATGACTTCGGTCATAAGTTTACCCGTGGGTGATGGGTCAAAGTTACATAGAAGGGTGATGATGGACACTCGAGTACGATAATTAATTATGCGCTCTACAGGGCACACAGTTGAAGAAACCAACGGTGTGCAATAATGTCGAAGATCGCAGTCGAGTTAGCTATACAGATCGTATGCTATGAGATCGACAAGATAAACACATTCGAGAATGGTTTAATAAATCTAAGTCCATTGCATATTATGTCAAAATTGTGCTACCATATACGAGTCTCATACGATGCCATTTCAAACGATTGTTACCACAAAAGCTCGAATATTACAAGGTTTAAATTCCAGAGTTATATTGCTCAAATTCGAAATTTGCAAGGTTCAAACTGATATTAGAAATGAAATTCAGCTCATCGCTGCAAACGCCCAGCGCTGACCGCTAACATGATATAATAGAGGTTCAAACTAAGTATTACCACTTATAAGGCTGGTTTCAAAACCTCATAATTTTTTTCAAAGGGGTCAGCCACTGAGAAGTCTGTATGTGGTTGACACGATGAACTTCGATTACTCTTCAACTGACTTCCAAATGAAATTCAGCATTTTGGAGCCTATTCCATCCTGCCCGCACCGCCGACGCTGATCACAACCATTCATTTTTGCGAATAAATGTAGAGCAAACCTCATTACCTTCAGCACCCTTGCTCTGACAACAAAGAACCTGGCGAATTAATCTCCGGTAAGGTCCCTCGGTAGGAGTTCAAAGTAATTTCTGAGATATGTAGATCTACCATTCGATGTGATTGTTATATTGTATCACATTATCCACCATCGGGCCTAATCTTATCTGCAAAATAGAAAACGTGTTAGTGCCTACATGCATTTTTAAACACTACTACAAGCCTATTGGTTGCAGGATTTGTAAAATGCACTAATGTTGCCATCTTCCGATCCGACATGATTAACATGTGCATTTGATTACAATCTAGAAAATGTAGCCTTCTTCACAAGAGGTTGGAGTGGATGAAAGTTCCCTAAGAAAACTATACAGATGAATCCAAAGGAGAAATGCTTATGGATTGTAACCATATGGATCAGCAACCAATATGGGGGGGGGGACTGTATGTAACTGAAATCCTCCAAAATCCTTCAGAAATTGAGTACATTGTCATTGTAAACTTGGAAAAATGTGTCACAATTGAACTCCCCTTATGATTAACATTTAATAGAAGAAGGAACATCACCTCGATATATAGCTTCTCCCGGCACAGAAAGCATCTCATGAAACTGACAACTTGGTCCAGGTTGGGGCCGATAGATTCTAGTGCCAAGACCTTCAACTGTGCGCAGTTTCGGGTCAAGCTTGTCGATCATTTTTCTGGATGACAGACGACATCCATCTTCAAAATAAAATAATGTTAATTCTAGAGGAGAGGTAGAAGGCGGCTGTTGTACCTATACGGGTGTGGATCCCATACAAGTTCGGAGTATTTGTCAGACGAGTACCCACCACCACTTCAACCAATTTCAGCGTAAAATGACATTGATTCTTGTTGGCCTTCTCATCAACTACAAGTAATATCTCAGGAAGGTGTCCTCCATGACCCCATACCGCGTACACATCTTATGATGTCTTCTTTCAGCACCCAGCAACACACATAAATAGTCCGGAAGTCATGGAGGTGATGTGGAAGCTACTCAACACCCATTGATCGCCTGATTGAAGGTACTCGAGTGCAGTACAGCCACGGAGCAGGCGCTCCATGTCACCATTTTCGGAGGCAGACGGCGGACGAGCTCGAGTGCTTCATCATGTAGAATAAGAGCGGGCCACGTCATTGGGGGAATGGCATTCCTGAACTTGGCGACGCGCAGCTGGGCGCGGCCGGAGCACCGGACGTGGCAGCGAGCGCATATGCCCATCATCAAAAGTGAGCTCCTCGAGCTGATCTAGGGCCGGGGATCGGAACCAAATCTCAAGCTTGGCTCGGCCCTTTGCCGTTGGGAATGGAGCTTGCCCATGCTAATGGCCTCTGGTTGGGCAGGGTGACTGCCGAGTATCTGGAGAATGCATCCACGCTTTTGCGATAGCCATGGAAAGCTCTCGTGGTCTCATGAGGGTCGAGAGGGGTGATGCCATGTACACCCCCATGTCATTAGCCCACAGTAATCACTTTTGATAATGACAGTCAGCATGTTAAGTGCCTAATCATCATTTGCATCATACTGCATTTCAACTCCTACTCAAAAATTAAAATTAAATTAAAGTGGAAAATAAAAGTTGTTTAAACACAAAACTAAATGTTCATTAGGTGACAAATATCTAGAGACAATGCTACAATTGTAACCAACATTTAATAAATTTTAAGACTCTAACAGTTACCAAAACAGCAAGTTATACATTTTATTTAATATAAAATTTGTGTGACTCCATTTGTCTCCAACCAATTTTTGGCAGTAGTAGATATTACTAGCATCTAATGGGCTAGGTCACTAATTTGGTGGAAGGTCTTGGTGCCAAACTATTTGCAAAACAAAAATAAGAATAAATAAAAAAAAAGACCAAAGGAATAAAACTAATAAAAGAAAAACAGAACCCCCCCGGCCCAACTGGGCCTCAGCCACCAGGCGGCCCACCCCACTCCCCTATATGGCCTCCCCTGCCGAAACCCTAGCCCGATCCCACTTTCCCCCCCTCGCTCTCCCTCCCCCGACCCGATCTGGATCGGGATCGGGCACTCGACGCCGCCGCCCCGCCATCGTCGCCGCGACTGGACCTCCGCCGGGCCACCACGCCGGCCTGCCTCCTCGCCTCCTCATCCCTCTCCCGCGCCGGAACCGTCCCCGACTCCCTCTCGACCCCGCTGCCCGTAACGCCCCTACTCTCCCCGTGTGAGGCCCTCCCTCCTCCCCGTCGTCCGCCCGTTCTTACGTCCTTCCTCCGCTCCGCTCCGTTCGCCTTCTTCACTCCCACTGGATCACCCCTCCCCGACCTGCGCCTCCATGCTGCGCCTACCTTCTCCCCCTACTCCTTCCCCCATCAAGGCCGCTCTTCCCCGCTGCTTCCTCGCTTCGCTGCTCCTAGCTGCGTCGCCGCGTCACGCGCACTGCTCCATGCACCCACCGCATGCCTCGACCCCCCTCCATCCCCTGCGCCTCTCCCGCGCCCGGCCATCTGATTCCGGCCGTTGCCTCTGCCACCCCAGCTCGCCTCCCTCCCGCTGCTCCTCCGCGCAACGGCCCTCTAGCTCTTCGCCCCTCCTTCACCCTCACTCGCCCCGTCTCGTCTACCCTCTCTCCTCACGCCCTGCCACATTCCCGCTGCTTCTCGGCCATCCCCTGCCTCCAGATAGCCATGCCCCGTCCTGACATGGGGCCCACCCCCCTAAACGTTTTTAAAATAAAAAATGAAAATGATTAATAAATTAATGATTAATTAATTACTTAGTGAATTAATTAAGTTAATTAATCCTATTTAAATTATCTATTAATTAGTTAGTTTTAATTAAACTGTAATTAGATTAACTAGACCCAATTAAACCTAACAGAGTAATGACAGTGGGGGCCCACACGTCAGCTTGACCCAGTCAACGCCCTGTTGACTGCAGATGTCATGCTGATGTCATGATGATGTCAGCATACACTGTTTTCGGATAATGTTGGATTAAATGATTAAATTAAATTCAGAAAATGATTAAAACTTTAGAAAATTTATATAATATAAACCGTAACTACCGATGAAATAATTTATATATGAAAGTTGCTCAAATTTCGATATGAATCTGAATACGCCCACCGTATCCTGTCATATGCCCTAGCTAGATGAACATGGAACTTTTAGACCGATTTCGATAAATGAATAGTCCCACTTTAATTAATAATCCGGATAATTCCTAAATTAACTAAATCATTTAGTTAGGCAGTAGAACACCCCTTGCATACCAATTGTGGCATGTCATACATATTGTTTGCATTTTTTGCCGTGAATTTATTGTTTCTCTCCCCCTCCTTCTCTCCTCGCTAGACGCCGGACCGACGACATTTGCAAGCCGGGTACGACTACCTACAGACGAGCAGCCCGTTGACGATCCCTCTTCTCTGCCAGAGCAACCAAGCAAGCCCCCCCCCCCCTTGAGCATCCAGATATCGCCCATTCCATTTCTCCTGCTTGCATTGATTTTGCTACTGCTAGTGTTTGCTACTATTTCTGATTCATAGCCTGCTTTCGTAAACCTATTCATTGTTACTTAACCTCCTATGATAAACTCTATAGTATAGGTTGGTAGTGAAACCATCATTACCCCAGCCACCTTACCCTTGTTTGCCCCTGCTTGATCATCGCCTGACTCGATCAGTGTGATCGTCGACCAGAGACCGACACATCACCTCACCCCCCTTAGTTTTACGACTCTGCATAGTTCTATCGAGTGCCGAGGGTGATACCTCTTAACGCACTCCTAATAAATACTCTGGCATGTAGCTATTCGGTCATGTTCATCGAGGGTGATTCGCTCTTTCTTCCACTTTCTGATACACTCTGTCACTGCAACCCCTCAGTGTGAACCTCGAGGGTGATGCCTCATATGTTCAACCTGATGTTTTCATCGAGGAATCCCCGAGGGTGATTCCTCGGGTTTCCCCCTTGATGATATGACCACACAATTACTTTAACCTTTGTTACAGGCTGGTCGACCCTGGTGGTACCCGTAGGGGATCTATGATTCGGGTGTTGCCGAGAAGGGCACTCGAGTGTGATATGGTGGCGGAGCCTCGAACTCTGATTGTCTCCGCGTGATACTAATGAGCCTATTGGATTTGGGTGTGTGATCTGAGTGGGTCGACGTTCCCTATACACACTACCACGCATGCGGGATAATGTTATGGGGCCCTCTGCGATGTACGTTTTCTCCCAAGCTCATCATCAGACGTCCACAGTTCACCGTGCGAGCTGATCGTCGGGATTGGCTGGATCTTCACTGACTGAGTTCAGTGTCGGCGCCTGACAACCCCGGCTAGCCACGCAACGCGCAGCGGTGCCGGCAGGGCGATGGATGCCAAGTCCTCATGGGTGGCCTATGTTTATGGGTCGGGGTACCGTGCTGCAGACGAGATCTTCTTCATTGAGTCCGGCTGCTACCAGTCGACCCCTGCTGTCGGTCGTAATCAAACTGTCAGCTGTATCCCGCCTCCGAGGCGGGCTTACCTCACAGTTGTGTTGGACAGAGTTTCGAGCGTGTTGGTACCAGTAGTGCACCCCTGCAGGAAGAAATATCTATCGATGCCGTCCTACAGGTAAGGACGCTCAGTTTGTGTATCCCATCTACTACTTGAACTGGATCTTGTTACTTTTGAAGCTTGGATCGCTTTCTCCATGGAGTCGAGGAAGCTCTCTAGGTTTGCTCACATGTTTGCTAATAAAAGCTATTCTACTCTCTTCTATTGCTGCAAGACGGTGGCCGTGAAGAGTGTGAATGCTATCTTCGATAGACTAGGCCTTCTGCTCTATTCTGCATTTCTGTATTCCCGTCCACATATACATCCTTTCCCCTTTGTATGTTGCATAGTGTGTGTAGATCCTTGCTTGCTGAGTACTTCGGATGAGTATTCACGGTTGCTTTGTTACTTACTCTTTTCCCCATACCCACTTTGATGATACATCAACGATGGAGGCCCGGACCAGATTCCTCCTCAGTGCTTTACTACCAGGAGGTCGCCCGACGCACATATTAACTGTATCGAGCCAGCCGACCAGGAGTAGGATCGGAGGCTCCCAGGCAGGAGGCCTATGCCTTTCATCTAGTCATTGTTTGTGCTAGCCTTCTTAGGCAAACTTTTCTAACTATGTCTGTACTCAGATAATATTTGTATCTGACTTATGTAATTCGGATCTTTGTGATCCCTGGTCTGTAATATTGTGGATCTCCGTTTTTTTGTGTTAGAGTTGTGTTTGTGATATCTTCCCGTGAGTCCTTGTGCTTGATCGTGTCATGTTCGCGTGTATGATTAGTGCACGATTGAGTCAGGGGCGTCAGATGCCATAGGGGGCGCCACCGCCGTGAAAGGACGGTTGTCCGTGCCCCATATTTGATTGGGAGGAGGGAGATGATGACTATCAACATATCATCGGGGAGGCTGCTGATGAAGTCTTGGCCTGCTGGAGTTGCTTGCGGTTCTTGCTCGACCCGCCTCCGCTTGTTGGCAGCCCCGTTCTCCACCTCCGGATCCTCCTCTTCAGCGGCACTTTCTGATAGAAGTGGGAGTACAGGGAATTTTTAGTTAAAACAGGGCAATAGAAAGTGTATTGGTAACTAGAAGTTAGTAGGTAGGAATAGAGTAAGAAAATGGAATACAATTGGGTGTTTAAATACTACACAATTCCTTCGATTTGCTTGGCAAGTCACATGCAGATACTTGAAAAGACACTTACTTCGAACAAAGTCTGGACGGATGATATCGTCGGGAATTTAGCATATATCTCATAACCAGGCTCTTTTACGTGCATGCATTTTAGTGCTAGCTTTCAGTACTAAAAATTAGAAAATTTTGTCCAAAGGCCCCTGCCAAATAGGAGTGACCACGTTCGTCAAGTCTTACAGTAGCAACGATTGTAAATCCATGGTTTGGTGTTCAGTATGATGTCCATGTAGTTTTGATTTAATGTAAAGGGAAAGATTTGTACTACACATTCTGTTGGCATAGCAAGGGACACGCTGCAGAAAATGGTAGGATTGTTAAAGAATATGGAACACGCAAATATGGGCGAAATTGAAAGAACTGTTCAGCAGTTGAAATCAAAGGACAAAAATCTATAATTTAAACAGATAGGGTAACCATGACGATGTCATGGAATATGAGAGTAATCGAAAGAACAATACATCATTAATTTGTCTAATATAGAAAGAAGAGGAAAAAAACCCCTTTGACGTATATGCTACATGTGGACACCTTTTACTAAATGCAGCAATAATAGTATATGTTTAGGAAAGTAGGTCATGCCAACCGATTTAGGGTGAGATTGAACATACCGTTGCATCCTCAAGTCATCTGGTACGGTGAGATGGAACTCCATGGATGTCTGGCGGAGGCCGCAAGTCCTGATGTGTCCGCGCACTGTACACTCTATGAATAAAAGAAAATCCTCAAATAAGCTCGAATAAAAATGAATTCACGACGATTTTGGCCGGGTGGATTAAAGGAGGCAGATGAACTAGGATAAGAGATGAGATAATATCTCATTAATTAGTTACCTTGTTGTCCATGAGAAAAAACCCTCAATACAGTGGATTCCCCAATCGGGCGGAGCTGGTCGACCACGAGCAGCGTCGAGAAAGTCGATGGCGATAGGCGGCGGCAAGCGGAAGTGGCGAAATGCGGTGGGGTTTGTCGACAGCCTGGCGGCGGCGACAAGCATCGAGCTAAGTGGTTGCCGCGGCGATAGGCGGTGCCAGCGAGTCTCGAGAGCTTGTGCGGTGGAATGGGGACCGGAGGGGGTGGCGGTCAGGTGAGGGTTTTTGTGACTTGGGGATGGTGAGGGTTTTCTTTTTTTTTTCTTTTTTCTTTTTTGAATTGGGTGGTGAGGGTTTTCTGTCCCACAAAGAGTTTCGAAGGCGACGGTTTGCTAGAGCCAACCATGTGTGATTGATGTAACAGGAAAATGAAAGTCATGGCACACGGTTCCAGTTTTGGGAACCGTGTGTGATTGATGTACTGCCTCCGTCCTGGTTTATTGTTCCCCTTTGGAATTTGTGCTAAATTTTGACCAAAGATTTAACTAACAAATGTTTATGCATGTCACCAAAAATTATATTATTGAACACTATGTTCAAATACGCATCCAATGATATAATTTTTGCTGACCTGCACTAACATTTTGTCAATTAAATCTTTGGTCAAAATTTAACACAAATTACAAAGGGGACCAATAAACCAGGACGGAGGTAGATTCCATCAACCGAACTGATTGCATCCATATCCCACATTTAGACATAAGTAAACATAGATTAAACATACTCAGACATAGATAATAAGTGTACACAAGCATAGTTCAACCATACATACATAGTTCAACCGTCATTAAGCATACTCAAGCGCATTTATAGTTAAGACACTACATAGCCATACATAGTTCGATCCCACATCTCATCTCATCTGCCGGCACGATCCTGAAGCTTCTCCAGGTACGCGGCGTGCGCCACCCTGCGAGAATACTTCTGCTTGAAGGAGCCAACGGCTCGTCCTCTTGCATGCGCCAGAACACTTTGGTACTCATGATGAAGCTTTTGGTAGCAAAATGGGCATCAAAAGCCGCCGTCCCAGGTCCTAATACACCTATTATGCATTCCCGCATAAAGCTCCCTGAGGATTTTCCTCTTGTACCTCCTCTGGCCATCTTCATCCTCGCTGTCGACATCGTCAGACAGCACCTATACATATAGTAAAAAAATGTGGCATCAAATTAATGTTTACAAACTAATCTCTAGCGAACATTTGGCAATTGCCAAAATTGGGCATCAAATCAATGTTTGCATGTCGTAAAGTAGGATTAGGAATTTATGGCTATTTTTTTAGACATATCCAGAGATTATGGTTCGATTTTTAAGCACAATCGTCTATGTACACACCAATCTCGAAGAAAATAATGGCACAAACATATATGTAGGTCATTCAAAATCAATTGTCAAGACCTGGCTAGGAATTATTAGCACGAACACTAACCCTAGTCGGATTATTAGCAGAAATCATTTGCACAGATGAAACAACTAATCACTTATCACTTGTACCATTCAAACAATCAATACACTACATGGATCTAATGAAACTTACTCAGATTTCATGAATTGGGAGAACATAACCATAGGATTTCTATTCCAAAATGGGGGAGGCAGGACACAGGAGTAACCAGAGAAACCCTAGGATGTATTTGACACATAAATGGGTATAGATGACTAACCGGTTCTCCCTCGTCGTCGGAGTCATCGCCCGAGTCATCACCAGAGTAGGTGTGAACCTCCGGCTCCGGCTGTGGAAGCACGACGACGTCAGGGTACATCGATACCTCGCCAGCGGCAACGGTAACCTCTGTCTCCATCTCCACGCCGTGCTCCGGTGCTTCAGCAGCCCCAGCGTCGCCACTCCTTCCGATGGGGCGCTTCGGCGGCATCCTCATACACTAACGGCTTTGAGGACTGAGAGCGGCATCGAGGATGCAAGCGGAGAGAGAGGATTGTGTGTGTGGCGAGGATGGGGGGTGCGGTCGCTCGGGCGCGCCATTAATATGGAGTAGTGGGAGAGAGGCTGGCGGCGGTCAAACCGCTGGCTCGCCTCCCGGTGAGCCTGCGCACCGGACTACTGGCATGCCTACCGTCATTTCACACAGCTACTCGCATGCCTCCCGATGACACTGCGCAGCGAGCATGCCTCCCGTCAATTCACACACCTGCATGGACGCCTCCCGGTCTGCCTGCGCGGTGGATGGCTCGCATGCGTCCCGTCAACTCACACCTGCTCGCACGGCACACGGGTCGCGTGGCGGCACACATATTGTTTTTCTATTTTGATGATTAATGCTGCTGCTTTATTGCTTAACCGAAGCATGGCACATATCCATTGTTGGTCTAACACCCACGGTTCGATAAATAATCTATTTGCGATATTGGTTCCCAATTATTAATAATCTCCCGTTTGTAAGAAGATAAAGATTACATCAAAATTGGTCTCAAATTTGACAAAAAAAGTACAATGCCACTGTATATTGGTGTCCATATGACAACACGATAAGTTTCATGAATTTCAAATAAGTTTTGGATGTACTAGAATTTAAAAATCAAGATTCTCAATTTTTGAAATTTCTTGCACGGGGAGTAAACATGCACCCAGTGAGACCATGTGTTTTTCCAATCCATTTAGGTGCACTGTCACGTGTGCATGTAGCTCAAACTTAGTATTCGGATCTTCGTGATCCCTGGTCTGTAATATTGTGGATCTCCGTTTATTTGTGTTAGAGTTGTGTTTGTGATATCTTCCGTGAGTCCCTGTGCTTGATCGTGCATGTTCACGTGTATGATTAGTGCACGATTGAGTCAGGGCGTCAGATTGCCATAGGGGGCGCCACCGCCGGGAAAGGACGGTTGTCCGTGCCCCATATTTGATTGGGAGAGGAGATGATGATATCAAGATATCATCGGGGAGGCTCTGATGAAGTCTTGGCCTGCTGGAGTTGCTTGCGGTTCTTGCTCGACCCGCCTCCGCTTGTTGGCACCCCGTTCTCCCCCTCCGTGTGTCTCCTCTTCAGCGGCACTTTCTTGATAGAATTGGGAGTACAGGGAAATTTTTAGTTAAAACAGGGCAATAGAAAAGTGTATTGGTAACTAGAAGTTAGTAGGTAGGAATAGAGTAAGAAATGGATAACAATTGGTGTTTAAATACTACACATTCCTTCGATATTGCTGGGCAAGTCAACATCAGATACTTGAAAAGAACACTTACTTCGAACAAAGTCTGGACGGATGATATCGTCGGGGAAGTTTGCATATATCTCATAACCAGGCTCTTTTACTGTCAGTGCAATTTTAGTGCTAGCTTTCAGTACATAAAAATTAGAAAATTTTGTCCAAAGGCCCCTGCCAAAATAGGAGTGACCACTTCGTCAAGTCTTACAGTAGCAACGATTGTAAACCATGGTTTGTGTTCAGTATGATGTCCATGTAGTTTTTGATTTATGTAAAGGAAAGATTGTGTACTACAGATTCTGTTGCATAGCAAGGGACACGCTGCAGAAAAGGTAGGATTGTTAAAGAATATGGTAACACGCAAATATGGGGCAGAATTGAAAGAACTGTTCAGCAGTTGAAATCAAAGGACAAAAATCTATAATTAAACAGATAGGGTAACCATGACGATGTCATGGAAATATGAGAGTATCAAGAACAATACATCATTAATTTGTCTAATATAGAAAGAAGAGGAAAAAAATCCCTTGACTATATGCCTACATTGGAACCTTTATCTAAATGCAGCAATATATAGTATTGTTTAGGAAAGTAGGTCATGCCAACCGATTTAGGGTGAGATTGAACATACCGTGTGCATCCTCAAGTCATCTGGTACGGTGATGTGAACTCCATGGATGTCTGGCGGAGGCCGCAAAGTCCTGATGTGTCCGCGCACTGTACACTCTATGAATAAAAGAAAATCCTCAAATAAGCTCGAATAAAAATGAATTCACGACGATTTTGGCCGGGTGATTAAAGGAGGCAGATGAACTAGGATAAGAGATGAGATAATATCTCATTAAATTAGTTACCTTGTTGTCCATGAGAAAAAACCCTCATACAGTGGATTCCCCATCGGGCGGAGCTGGGTCGACCACGAGCAGCGTCGAGAAAGTCGATGGGCATAGGCGGCGCAAGCGGAAGTGGCAAAATGTGTGGGTTTGTCGACAGCCTGGCGGCGGCGACAAGCATCGAGCTAAGTTGGTTGCCGCGGCGATAGGCTGTGCCATGCAATGTCTCGGAGGAGCTTGTGCAGTGTGAATGGGGACCGGAGGGGTGGCGGTCAGGGTAGGGTTTTTGTGACTTGGGATGGTAGGGTTTTCTTTTTTCTTTTTTGAATTGGGGTGGAGGGTTTTCTGTCCCACAAAGAGTTTCGAAGGCAACGGTTTGCTAGAGCCAACCATGTGTGATTGATGTAACAGGAAAATGAAAGTCATGGCACACGGTTCCATTTTTGGAACCGTGTGTGATTGATTTACTGCCTCCGTCTAGTTTATTGTTCCCCTTTGGAATTTGTGCTAAATTTTGACCAAAGATTTAACTAACAAATGTTTATGCATGTCACCAAAAATATATTATTGAACACTATATTCAAATACGCATCCAAATATAATTTTTGCTGACCTGCACTAACATTTTGTCAATTAAATCTTTGGTCAAAATTAAACACATTACAAAGGGGACCAATAAACCAGGACGGAGGTAGTTCCATCAACCGAACTGATTGCATCCATATCCCACATTTAGACATAAGTAACATAGTTAAACATACTCAGACATAGATAATAAGTATAACACAAGCATAGTTCAACCATACATACATAGTTCAACACGTCATTAAGCATACTCAAGCGCATTTAGTTAAGACACTACATAGCCATACATGTTCGATCCCACTCTCATCTCATCTGCCGGCACGATCCTGAAGCTTCTCCAGGTACGCGGCGTGGCGCCACCCTCAGAATACTTCTGCTTGAAAGCCACGGCTCGTCCTCTTGCATCGCCAGAACACTTTGGTACTCATGATGAAGCTTTTGGTAGCAAAAGGGGCATCAAGCCGCCGTCCCAGGTCCTAATACACCTATTATGCATTCCCGCATAAAGCTCCCTGAGATTTTTCCTCTTGTACCTCCTCTGGCCATCTTCATCCTCGCGTCGACATCGTCAGACAGCACCTATACTATAGTAAAAAAATGTGCATCAAATTAATGTTTACAAACTAATCTCTAGCGAACATTGGCATTGCCAAATTGGGCATCAAACAATGTTTGCATGTCGTAAAGTAGGATTAGGAATTTAGGCTATTTTTTAGACATATCCAGAGATTATGGTTCGATTTTTAAGCACAATCGTCTATGTACACACCAATCTCGAAGAAAATAATGGGCACAAACATATATGTAGTCATTCAAATCAATTGTCAAATCGGGCTAGGAATTTAGCACGAACACTACCCTAGTCGGATTATTAGCAGAAATCATTTGCACGATGAAACAACTAATCACTATCACTGTCCCATTCAAACAATCAATACACTACATGATCTAACGAACTTACTCAGATTTCATGATTGGGAGAACATAACCATAGGATTTCTATTCCAAAATGGGGGAGGCAGGACACAGGAGTAACCAGAGAAACCCTAGGATGTATTTGACACTAAAGGGGTATGATGACTAGCCGGTTCTCCCCCGTCGTCGGAGTCATCGCCCGAGTATCACCAAGTAGGTGTGAACCTCCGGCTCCGGCTGTGGAAGCACGACGACGTCAGGGTACATCGATCCCTCGCCAGCGGCAACGGTAACCTCTTCCCATCTCCACGCCGTGCTCCGGTGCTTCAGCAGCCCCAGCTTCGCCACTCCTTCCGATGGGGCGCTTCGGCGGCATCCTCATACACTAACGCTTTGGAGACTGAGAGCGGCATCGAGGATGCAAGCGGAGAGAGAGGATTGTGTGTGTGGCGAGGATGGGGGGTGCGGTCGCTCGGGCGCGCCATTAATATGGAGTAGTGGGAGAGAGGCTGGCGGCGGTCAAACCGCTGGCTCGCCCTCCTGGTGAGCCTGCGCACCGGACTACTGGCATGCTTACCGTCATTTCACACAGCTACTCGCATGCCTCCCGTGACACTCGGCGAGCAGCATGCCTCCCGTCAATTCACACACCTGCATGGACGCCTCCCGGTCTGCCTGCGCGGTGGAGGCTCGCATGCGTCCCGTCAACTCACACCTGCTCGCACGGCACACGGGTCGCGTGGCGGCACACATATTGTTTTTTTCTATTTGATGATTATGCTGCTGCTTTATATTGCTTAACCGAAGCATGGCACATACCATTGTTGGTCTAACACACCCACGGTTCGATAAATAATCTATTTGCGATATTGGTTTCCCATTATTAATATCTCCCTTTGTAAGAAGATAAAGATTACATCAAAATTGGTCTCAAATTTGACAAAAAAAGTACAATGCCACTGTATATTGGTGTCCATATGACAACACGATAAGTTTCATGAATTTCAAATAAGTTTTGGATGTACTAGAATTTAAATCAAGATTCTCAATGTTTTGAAATTTCTTGCACGGTAGTAAACATGCACCCAGTGAACACAGTGTTTTTCCAATCCATTTAGGTGCACTGTCACGTGTGCATGTAGCTCAATTTGATTTTTGCACATTATACCCCTAGAAAATCAATCAATGTACTAAAACGTCTTAATGATCTCTGGGTTTTTTTTTCAAAATTAAAACATCCCTCCTTTGGTAACATATGTTCACCGCGGGAAAATTTAACATGCATCGTAGTTGCGGTGGATGCGCGGTGGTGTGTGGGGGGTGTGTGGTGTTGTGTGTGCGTCTGGGGGCGGGGTGGCTGGCAGTAGACTACGATGTGGAGCCACCGTGTGGGTTACCCATTTTGTTAGGCAGTGCCACATCAGAGTCGCGAATTCATTATTTAAAACATAACACAACCCTTCATACATACATGTTTTGGCCACATGTAGTCGGTGGTTGTCCTACACGACACTCACTCGCGTGTGACATTTTTGTGGGCCCGCGAGGTGTCGTCCAACACTTGACCAACAGCCGGCAGAGAGGTTAATTTGACCAGCAAGGTAGAATCTTTTTTGTTTGTGTTATGGTGGAGTATATAGTACGCGTCGAAGAGGTGGGAGGGGACTAGCATATATACTATACGTACGCGTCCGTGAACAAGTACACCTCACTCAGTGTCGGGACTTTTCGGTTTCCGAGGCACGTTCCACATCAAAGTTGTGAATTGGCTATTCAAAACATCACACAACACCTCTTTGGCCACATGCATGCAGGCGGTGGTTATCTAGGACACTTACGTGTGACGCTTCCATCTGTGGGCCCGTGAGGTCATCGTCGATGCATGCATCACTTTGACCTACATCGGAGAGTTAATTAATTTCACCATCAAGGAGGATTCTTTTTGGTTTGTATTACGGTAGGAGCATATAGTATGCGTTGAAAGGGGGAGGGGACCATCATGTAGTACGCTTCATGAACCACGCTCTGTGGGGGACTTCACGGTTTTCGAGCATGTGCCACATCAATGTTGTGCATTTTGGGTATTCAACATATGTTTGGCCCACATGCAAGCGATGGTGATTGTCCTCCGCCATCCACTCACGCGGTTATCAGTGATATCGATGCTTTCCATCTCTGGGCCCGCTTGGTCCATATCTACTTTTCCTGACAAGGAGAGAGGTTAATTTGACTTAGAGGGGATATTTTTTGTTTGTAATACGGTATATAGGTCATGCTCTTGTTGACATGATACAGTTTGAGACACACACTGCTACTTCTTGAGCTTGCGTTGGTTTTTCCCTTAAGAGGAAAGGGTGATGCAGCAAAGTAGAGATAAGTATTTCCCTCTGTTAAGAACCAAGGTACAATCCAGTAGGAGATCACGCAAGTCTCCATCTATCACCTACACAAACAATCAAACACTTGCACCCAACGCGATAAAGGGGTTGTCAATCCCTTCACGGTCACTTGCAAAGGTGAGATATGAATAGAGATACATATAAAAGCTTACTAAAACGTAAAACAAATACAGTAAATAAATTGCAGCAGGGTATTTTTCGGGTTTTTTTGTTTATAGATCTGAAAATTATGATGGAAAATAGACCCGGGGGCCTAGGTTTCACTAGAGGCTTCTCTCTTGAGGCAAATAGTACAGTGGGTGAACAATATCTGTCGAGCAATTGATAGAAAAGCGCAAAGTTATGACATATCCAAGGCAATGATTATGAATATAGGCACAGTCCGTGTCAAGTAGACTGAAACGATCTGCATCTACTACTATTACTCCACACATCAACCGCTATCCAGCATGCATCTAGAGTATTAAGTTCATCAGAACGAGTAACACTTAAGTAAGATACATGATGTAGAGGTATAAACTCAAGCAATATGATGAAAACCCCATCTTTTTACCCTTGATGGCAACAATACAATTTTGCCTCGCTACCCCCTACTTTGTCACGGGTGAGGACACTGCAAGATTCAACCAAAACTAAGCACCTCTCCCATTGCAAGAAGAACCAATCTAGTTGGACACAACCCAAACGTAATTCGAGGAGAAATACAAAGATATCAAATCATGCATATA